>WBMV01005495.1:1561267-1596267 GCA_013396655.1 Campylorhamphus procurvoides
AACAAGGTGTAAGAGCTGGAAAAGCTCCCTGTCTACGTGGCAGCATACTAATTTTATAACCCTACTCAATTATCATATCTAAAGGTTGCATCCAATCTAAGATATGTCCATACCCAGAACTTCCCTTGGTTCCGCCCCATGGCACACCTCTCCTAGAATTGAGTTGGAGGTCTTAAGACCCCTTACTTCATCCTTTATCATCATCTTCATGCCACTTTCCCTTATTGGAACTTCTCCAAGGTTGCTGGGCTTTGCTTTCTTGTTTTGACTAACATGGTATCTAATTGTCTTAGCTCTGGCACCTGTTTCCCAGGCATGGTGTTCCAGCTATTATCTGACCCTTAAGACAGCTAGCACAGGGTTAGAGATTATTAGCTGCTCTAAATGAAGGAAACTACATAGAAGTATAAAAATCTACAAATTCATGAAAACCCTAAGGCATCATGAAAATGTAGCTTCACTGAACACTTCCATTTAGAGGTTTAAGGCAAATTATTTGCATTTTCTTCCTAATATCTGCATCTTTCAACATTGGAGTAATTCTAGTTAAGAACCTTCTACTGGCATCTGATACTGAGCTCCTCCTTTCCTATGTCCTGTGTGAGTATAGAAGCATTTACGCAAGTGAGAAAATATTTTTATTCATAATATTGAAAACTATTTTCTGTAAATAATGTTCAAGAAGACTGGCAGATGGTCTGCATTTGCCGTAGTATTGATTTATGCAGTCCTCCTGTAGGTTCCAGAAGTGTCTGCTATGGATCCTTCAAAGTGAGCAATCTACATGAGGATGCTATCACTTTTGTTAAAATACAGGCAGATTCTTTCCTCTTTCTTCTTACTAATACTTTAGCTCACATAGTCAAGTTACTTTCTTTTACTTTTCAAGAAAAATAATCTTGTGTCATGTTAATACAAATCTTAACATGATATTTTATTCTGTTTAGTAAATTGTTCCAATAACTTATTTATATCTTCTTTTTTTCATTTTCTGATATAATTTTCCTCACGTTCACAGTAAGTCTGTCTTTGATTTCAGCTAGTCCAAATGCTCCAACGAAGATTATGCTTTTCCCAATCTCCATATTCTGTTTGACTCATTTGTAACTCAGAAAACATCAATGCAGTCATAAAGACCATTCTACAGCCTAAGTTGTTGAAAACAACTAACACAACTATAAGAATCACACAAAAATTGTTGTGCTGGAGTGGTATGAATTCCATTGTCATCACCACTGTTTTCAGAACTTATATATAGTATTATTCTCTATTATTTTGCTACATAAACATTATTTAATCCGTTGGTTGGGGATATTTGTGTTTCAGTAAGAATTTGCAGGATTAGTATGTTAAATATATTGTTTTTCTTAAGCAGACCAGTCACTGTTTGGAACCAGCTGTGACTGAATTGGCTTGTTGTGACACTTGAGCAGTACATTTGTTGTTATTCATTATTGCTTCAGTACAATGCTGTGGTCTCGCTGTAGTAAGTCCTCTGCAAACATACACATGCAGACTTTGGGGGGAAATGCAGGAAGGAGGGTATAAAAAGCAAAAGAAGGAAATAGGAAAGCAAAACAGCAAGGATACTTCGTTAATGACTGTATATAAATTACTGTGATGGTTTCTTTTAAATTCTGAACTGGCTACTGTTCTTTATTTAGTCGGTGCGGCTTTTTTTGCTTAATTTGTTAACACCTATAGAAATTAGACAGAACAGTAGTATGACAAGTGGACTATGTAATTTGAAAATAGTATTTTGTCACATGTTTTACTCACAAAACCTAGTTGAAATCAATTGTCCAAACATTCACTTAACATATTAATAAGTAATACAGGAATACTCTAAGTCCTCGTGAATTAGATATATTACATTCTGTTACAAAATTTAATGCCAGGCTTAATAACTCAAAGTATACTCTATAATAAAAGTGCATTTATGTGCGAGTATGTTGCAACTGGGATGCTAATCCAAACTACAAAAAACCTCCAAATCAAGCCCACTATTTGGTTGGAACTGTTTAATATACTCAATAATAGACAACTGTATTTCATTTCTAAAAAGAGAAATCCCAAAATTTATTTCTTCAAAGCGAATATGTTTTTCATGGTATATATATCTAAATATTACAACACCATAACATTACAGTATCAGATTACACTGTAATCTGACAAGTCATCAGACTTCAGCAGCTATTTGGATATTTACCTGCAAAATCAGTGTCATTTAGGTCCTTTTTTTAAAAAAAAAATTGTCTAGATGTTTGTGTTCTTATGTTTTCTGATGGAAACACTGTAGAAACAGTAAAGTGCCAGCTTTTCAAAAAGAGAATATGGAGTTTCCAATTCAACACTATTAACTTTGTATATTTGTAATATGACAAATTATTTTAAAGTAGCAATTTATCCCATCATTATGTGAATTTATTTCACAGTAGTTGAAAAATTCTGCATAAACATGTTTTGAAGAGAGGTTGTTTTAAAAATATTTTTTTTCATGATTTACAAGTGGATTTTTGAACCATTAAAAGAGTTAATAAAAGATAGATGGCTGTTCAGTTGCTGGAATTTCATTTGTTAACTTTCTGTTAGAACCATAGCCTTCAACATTTTTAGTGTGCTTATAACCAGCTGTAGCGTGCTGTTGAATATTATACAATTTTGGGGGGGGTCTTATGAATAATGAGTTAACAACTTTATAGAAAATAGATCTATCAATATCAAATTACTGAAATTTGTAAGATACATGTTTTTAAGAAGTTTGATCACAGGAGGAAAAATTGAAAATAATGCTGAGAAATAGCCATGAATCACTTGTTGGTAGAAATTTCAGACTGAATACTGAATAATAATAGTCTTCATAATGCTTAAGTTGTTAGAGTTGTGTCTCTACTGTTACTGTCATCATAGAAATAAATAAATTGAACCACATGGACTTGTTTTACATGTTGTGTCTATCTGTCCTGATACATGGTTGTGTGAAATGCTTATTTGACTTAAAAAAGAAAGCTTAGTTTCAGTCACTTGTGTCTTCGTCATATTGAAATGTCTGGGAGAAATCCGATGTCTTATAGGGTACTTAAATCCTGTTACATCAAACAAAAAATTAAAAGTATTTTGAGCAGTTTTTCATCAAGTGTCTTTGTTCTCCATCTGAAGGTCAATTCCACAAGTCTGGTACCAGGACTGCTACTCCAGCTTCCTTGTTGTTCCTGGTGGCTGAGCCACATCCCAACGCTGCTGTGCTGTTGAATGTGTGGGGAATATTCTTCTGAAGACAGCTGTCTCCTTCGTGTTTGAGCACCCGCCACTGTGTGAGTTAATTTTTCTGTATTTTTTTAAAAGCAAACTGAGTTTGCCTCATTTTCATTAATGTCATGGTTAGTTACACATTTGACATTTATAAAAACTATCTTCGTGATGTGTCTCCTGCGGTTGTCCAAAAACCATTTTCGTTACCCTTTCTGTATGAAAAGAAATTGTACTTTACAAACACAGGTTCTTGTCTCCCCAGTTCACTACGTTAAATTTTAAAAGACAAGTGAAAACATTGACTGTAGTGTTTGGTTTTAAAAGTGACAGATAACTGTATTGCAGTCTGCTTCCCACAGAACTGGTGAAACATAGGCAGTGTCAGTGGGAACCTTTCTTTGCTTTCTCCCATAATATGCCCTAAGTCCCGACCTGAAGGGGCAATTCACTCTCTAATTTAAACCTCTCCTTACATTAACAACATGGCAGTGTTTAGTAATGATACAGTGTTTACTGTTAAAGACGTGCCAATTTGGCCTTAAATAGCTAGACTATATTACCTCAATTTGCCATATTCCCTCTGTTTAGTTTGGAATTACCTTGCAAATGTTACAGTAATAGTATTGAATTGTATAAAGGAATTATAAAGTTGAAATCCTAGCAATGTAGATTTAAAGTACTAGTATTGGTCTATGAAAAAGCACTAGTTCAAGTAATTAAAGGTCAGAAAACTCATTTTAATAGGAAGATACTTTTTTTGCTTTTACTGACTTCCATCAGTGACGTTAATTAGTTATTTTGCCTTCCTACACTCTGGATAATTTAAAACTCTTTCTGAAGTGATTTTTTAAGACGTATATGTGCTTGTGTTTTTTTATGTGTAGTTTCTCTACCTTTTAAGTGTAGTTAGTTTTTTCTAGTGTTGCAATAAAATACAGAACACTATGCAGTACATTAAAGAAATAGAGCCTATGCATCAGAACAATTTTCATGCCTCACTCAATTCTTAATGTAAATTAGTAGGAACATTGGTTATCCATTTGAGAAATTGAGTTGGTATAAAAATAAAAATGCACTTATGGTATGTGGTGCTTTGTGTATCATCTTGGGAGTGTTTTGCTGTTTATCTGTCACTTGCATTAGAAAAAGCAGTCACTGGCTGCAGGTGACATTAAAATTTAAAGGTTAACCTCAATTTCTTTACTGACCAGACGTGGGGCAGAAAGTTCTTCTGGATGTGTGCCTGAATTTTGGGACTGTCAAAAGGAGTTGAGTGGTAAAGACTAGTGCTTTTGGTGGCTTAGTCTTTTTGCGAGGGTATGTGTGATTTTATGATTTCATCATTTTCAAGTGTTTAGACTGCTTGTTATAGGTTATATCAAGATCATTTTCATTGCACCCAACTTTGGGAACTTAAAAAATTACATGATAATGCTATATTAAGTAATTATAATGAACTCATTTTACTGATCTACATAATTTTAGGAATGTCTTTTCATTTTGTCTTAGAAAACTAGTTAAAATAGCTTTCTTTCCTATTACTGGAGAACACATGTCTTTCAAAAACTAGTTAAATTTGTTGAAAATTGCTGTAGCAGCTTACCAGCTTCTCTGGTTAGCTCAATGTCCATTTAATATAAGACTTGTGAACAAGCCTGGGAGATATTTCTTTAAGTATTAAGGCTTTTGACAAACTTGACTTCTACCTCAGAGTGACTTCAAAGTGAGCCAAATTCAGTAGCACAATGCTTCCCTCCTCTGTCACTCCAGTTGTTTCAGGGCTGATATACTGTAGATTTTTCTAACTTTGAATTAAATTATGGTAAGAATTCTTTGGTGAGAAAGTGATAATGTGCTTTACTTATTATTCCTGATTTGTTAAACCTACATTTAAAACAGATAATTTCTCTGAAGACAAAATATTTGTAAATGCCAGTTACTTATTTTCCTGTAGTTACTTCAGCTTGAAATTTTTCCAGTGTTCTCTGAGATTGGTTTCACTGTATATACTTCTTGATTTCTTGTGTTTCAAATGTTTTTATGTTGACATAATAATGAAACCAGTCAAACAAGTTGCACTATTGAAGTGATTTATAAGGAAACTGAAGTACTATGTGGCTTTAAGCTTAGTTCCTTTGACTTAGGGAGTAACTATATCCGATATAATACTTGATAATTGTTGGCTTGCAGCCTCATTCTAAAATCTTCATTTTATAAACTGGGTTATGAAGCATCAAGAAAAATGAACTCTTTTTTTTTCCAGGTGGAGTATCTCAGGTAATTAAATACTGCAGAAAGTGTTTATCATTTGAAATCCAGTACTTTCTAAAAAGAAATCTTTAAGTGAGCTTATGTATTTTCTTACAGGCTCTAGAATGGGTAGCATTTTATAATTTGCCAGTTACTTCTCTAAGTAAACTTCTGTATCAGTCTAAAAAGCGCTGGTGATTTGCAACTATATTACAGATGGCATTTTTTCTTAAACACGCAATAATCTGTGTTTTGTGGAGCAAGTGAATTACCCATTTGTTACACTGTTATAGAGCTCATAGAGGTCATCACACATCTGTATGAGCAGAACATTTAAGTGTTTAAAAACCCTATCAGCATTTGTTGCAGTATTTCTCTTGTTGCTGTTCCTACAGCATTGGTGGTTCACATGCCTGTGTTAAATTTATGGCTGTATTGCAGAGATCAGTTTTGCAGAGAGATATCCATAAGATAAGGACTTTTTTCTCAGATGTAGCAAAATTTTCAGGACATGCAGCTCAGGATGGAAGAACAGGTCTAGGACCAAGAGTTATTTTGCAAAGCACTAAAATAAAGTTCTGTCAGTTCCCCATGAGGGTACATAATATCAACTCAGCATCAGTAATTACCATAGCTTTATGTTAAGGAGCTGTCAGATTCTCCTGGTGAGGACTAGCAGTACTGTGCGTTATTAGCCCATTCTTTTAAGACATCCTTTTTTTTTCCCTCTTTGTACCATGTTAGATTTATCTATGTAGCTGGTCCTCACTTGGCAAAATTGGCACTGTTTCACATTCTTGTTAGCTCAGATTGCCTCTAGCAGTGCTCTTTATGCACTGCATCTCCCTTGCCCCCACCCCTGGCAGGTTGCCCCATTTTGGGCAGTGTGGCTCTGAAGCCTGAGCTGGGCTGGATAGAGCCCAGCCAGGTCTGGCAGAGCTTTCTGCATTGTACTTGGTGCCTGCTTTTTAGTAAATTTTATCCAGGAAACCAGCCTTGCTAGTTAGAAATCCCAGTACTACGGACGAGCTTCCTGCTACCTTTTGATACTTTAAGTGGGTTTGTAACAAAGACAGAGAGACTTTTAGCAGAGTCTGTAGGGATTTAGGTCTTTGGTTTACAAGTAAAAGATGGTATATTTAGATGAAATCCAAGGAAGAAATTCTTTACCGTAAGGGTGTCGAGACATGGAAACAGGTTGCCCAGAGAAATTGCAGATGCCCCATCCCTGGAACTGTTCAAGGCTAGGTTGAATGGGACTTTGAGCAACCTGGTCTAGTGGAAGATATTCCCCATTCTGTCCTTGACAGGAGGCTGAACTGGGTATTCTTTAGAGGTCCTTTGCAACCCAAACCTGTCTGTGATTCTACTTGAGGGCAGCAACTTCTTGCTTTTGTTGGTACCTGCTTGCTATTATGTATCCCTCTTATATAGTTTCATTATATTATGTTTCCTCTGCATTTTGTTGACTTTCAAACTTTTTCAGAAGCATTTCAGACTGCTTTGCTTCTAGGACAAATTCTAAAGGAAGTTGACAGAATTTAAGTCATTTTTGCCCTCAAGTTATATGGATTTAAATGTCATACAGTGAATGATACTGACAGGTACCGGTGTAGATGCCAGCCCTGTGCAGTTGGAGTCCAGTATTAAGGACTGATCTGCAATGCAAGCAGAAGCATTTCTCAGTTGTGACTGGCCAGCATTTGTAATTAGATGGAAAGCAGATGAATAAAGCCAAATTAAAGTGACAGTGATGACCAACTGCCTACTAATTTTAGACCCTCCGCACATTGCTGAGTGCAATTTATTCAATGAACACATACATTAAATATAGAACTTTATACATTTCTTCAGGGTAATAAAAGCCACAATGGTCAGAATTTTTTCTATATTGTCAGTGCTCTGTTATAGTTGAATAAATTGAGGTGGAACTTACATAAAACTCAGAATTTTCTGAGCAACGTCATGTGGTTTTGTTTAAAGTTGCATTGCGTGATGTACAGTACATGACAACTCTTACTTTGAGAGCATAAGGTTTCCACAGATTTATGATTTTTAAAGGAAAGTTGAAATCCTGCCACCAACTTTTGCAGTAGTTTTCTCAATGTTATGTATCTCACCCTGTAAGATCTTTTCTCATAAGCATTAGTTTAATAAGAATCAATTCTGGTATGAATGGTTCAACTAGATTTAAAAGAAATCTTTGAATGTTTTTTTATCACTGTTTTTCAGGAGCATTCCTGCCTTAAGGACATAGAAAAGCACAATCAGAAAGTTACTTGTGTCTCAAAACTTGCCAAATTTCTCATCTTTTGTAAGGGAGTTGTAGATCAATTGCAAGAATTTCTCTGTATTATAAATGTTCAAAATTTGTCCTGGCATATTAATCTAGATTATTTTAAAATCCAGAAATATACCTTATAGTGGGATCTAAGCTGGATCAGAGGAAAAAAAAATTGTCGTTCTCTGTCATTTGAAAGAGGGGAGTAGGGGGTAGAAAAAGAAGAAAATGCTCTCCTTTATATGTGAATGTATTCTTCCCATGAAATGTAACAACAAAAAGTAGATCAAGACTCTCTTGCTTGGAGACACTCATACCATCTGACAGGAAAGTGATTTTAATTAATTTAAAATCCAGAAGCAATAGTATTTCTTCCTGAGTAAATGGTCGGGAGATCTTAATTACACATCGCTCTTGAAAGCACAGATTGCACTTAGTTTCTCTTTGGTCATTTAGACTCAGACTTTGGAAAGTATTTAACTTAAAGGAAATACAGGAGTACTTTTCTGAACTGTCAGACTGTTACTGAGTTTTCTCAGTATAATTACAGAGACTTGAAAAGAATGGGAATTTAGTGGAGTGGTTTGTGTTTTTTATAACAGATTAGTGATGCAGTACCTTTGGTCTGATTTTGGCTTCAAAACATTTAAAAAAGGCATTCACTGTGTGAAAAGTAAGTTCTGACAAAAGCAAAGGAAATGGCTAAACATTTAAATTGTGAATCAGTATCTAGTTATGCCTGTCATGATTTAGTGCTCCAGTTGAGAATGCTTTACAATGTGAAACTTTGCTCCAGGTGAATAGTGACCAGCTAAATGAATAGTGAGCAACGAATTGTGTATATATAGATTAATTTCTCTTACTAAATATACTTTTATGAATGAAATGTAAATGTTGAATGAAACTGTGGTTAATTTTGTGCATGGAAACTATAGTTATGAAAGCTGCATGGTCTTGTAGCATTTTAGGGGGAAACAATTATGGTTTTGTTTTACTTTCATACTTAGTTTTTAGCATGAATATGTAACAGACAGGAAGAGATACTAAAATATTCTCATACAAAATTTTTTCTAATTCCAAAAGATACTGTTTTAAGCACATTAAAAGGATGAACTATTTCAGATTAAAAAAAAAAAAGAAAGTTCTGATAGTAGATTTCCTCATTCATGACCTTTTTACTCTACACAGGGATCTGCCTTATGCTCCAAGATTCTTTGAAAGGAAAATTCTGCTAATGTAGTTTTCTTAACTTTTCTGATGTCGTTCCTTTCTCGAATATATCATTAATGGGCAAAATTAAAATGCAGGAACCTGAAACACAGAAGAATTCATATGCAAGCTTCTTTGAAGAATTGCGGCAAAAGCTACACATAAGACTTTGTCAGTATTAAAATAGTTTTCAGCATCTTGTTTCTTGTGACTATTTTAAGGTTTGCAATTAATGTTGAGGTTAGTTTAAGGTTTCAGTATTTTCTGTGCAGCAAATACTAGGGAGTAGTATCAGATTGGTTTCACTGTTTCCTGTACAAACTCACTCTGTGAGTTTGGGAAACTCTTGTCAACATGCCTTAAAGTTTTGCTGTTAAAAGTCCCACAAAGTAACTTTTCACAGTATTTGTAGGGTGCTGACTAGAAGGATTTCCTGTGTGATAGCCATAATTTGGTCTGGTGTAGCAGTGATACCCCTACTGACTTCTGTTTTGCCAAGCATTCAGGAGAAACTTAGGAAATGTGGTATTTTACACAGAAAAATAAATTGTGGAAAGGGAAGTGATATTTAATAGAAGAGACTGATGGTTTGAGCCATTGTCTGAGTCCATGCATCATCCACTTGCCAGCTGGAACATAATCTTGAAGTCCTTTTAGACTGATTTCTATTACAAGGCACAAAGGTAAGAGAGACTAGAAAATGTACTGTTCTTCTGAAGTGTTTCTCTTTGAACATATACACAGTCCACACGTTTCAGTTTGAGTCTTCTAATGATTACCCTGAGTAACTTGAAAAACAACACAGATAACCAGCAATTTCATTATGCACAGAACTGATCGGACTTGTCTTATGTGCCCAGTTTTACTTCCTTAACAGGTATGGCATTTCTTCATTCTCATAGTGCTTCTCAGGTATCATAGAATCACCTCTTTAAAAAGAACATATGTGTCTGAGACTGTGGTAGTTGTAGAGCCGTTTCATTACATATGTTTGCATTTACGTCTGAAAATGTCACACTAAGCTCTTATGAAAATACAAAAAAAAAATTCCTCATTTAAAAATGTATCAGAATATTTGGACCAATTTGATTTGCCAGTGTTTTATTCTGGAAGCAGATTTTTTTGAGTCAGATTTTGATGTTACAAAATTGAAGGAAATACTTACCTGACCATCACAGAAAATTATGACATTGTGCGCATAGAAATATGCAGGGGTTTTTTGTAAAGTGTGTATGTGTTATGATAGGTATGAGAGACGAATGTTATTCTTAACTGAAAAGTTAATTGTCTATTCTGAGGATATTTAAAAATCATTCTATCCATTTGGTGGAGCAGTAGCTTAGTTAATGAAATTTGATATTTTTGAGTTTTTCATTCTTGCATAACATATGTAAACATGTTCCCAAACTCTACATGCAGTTCTGTAATTAACGCAGTGTTTCCATGGTGTTTGTCAATGAAGAGAACAAATATTTTTTATACGATTGAGAAAAAGATTTCATTTTCATTAGCAATGCAGTTGTTAGATTCTGATGGGGTTAAAATATAAGCCATTATGTGAAATTTGGTTTTATTAGCTTCTGAAAAACCTGTTTAAGTTTTATGCACTGGGAATGCACATTGAGGTGTAGTCCAGGCCCTGTCTGTACAGGGGTAAGATCAGTGAAGAAACAAAGCATTTCTTCCTTTTCCAGAAGATCTGTACCTCTCTGATTGCATCATTTAGTTTCTTTATTTTTCATTAGTTTGTCTCTCCATGTAATGTATATAGAAAGTTAATGATAAAAGAGTAGTAAAGTATTCATTGAAACTGAAAATTATAGTATTTGCAAATATAAAATCATAATTTACATAAATGTTATAGTCAAGAACATTAAGAATGTAAATATGCCTTCATCTATTCTCAGTCTTATAATGCCATTTGTTGTCCAGTGGGAGATGGAGAGCGATGTTGAGACTGCTGTTTAACCTATTATAGCAGCCTAAAGAAATTAACTAGCCTTGATGTAAATATGAGGTGGGAAAAGAGTATTCATCTCCATTAAGTGACATAAAAAGACATGAGAATAACAGGCGGATGGGTGTGCATTAAGCAGTGAAGTCCCCAAATTCGGACACTAATTATAACCACAAGGGCAATTGCCTCCCACGTACTTAAACTGTAATTTTGGTATATGTTTTCAGACCAAAAATATGCTTCATGGTCCTTCAGGCACCAAATATGGATTTTTTACATTATTTTACATTTGATACATAATTCCTTCTTCTCTGCTATTAAATGAGGGCCTAGTACTAAAAGGCTGCATTCATTATGGGTTTTTTGGTATGATTAGATCTTGAGACCTTGTATTTTTCTAGATCTCATAACTTTGCTGAGTATGTGCTACCCATTTTATGGTGCCATAAGCAGTTGTCACACATTATATTTGAATTATTTGGAGCAGTTACTTTAAATTTTATTTTTGTTGAATTGTTTCAGCTCCACATTAATATAATATACAGGTGAGGATGACCAGTGGTTACTTAACCTATTGCACCATGTAAGTCACTCTTATTGTGTTTCTTAATGATGTATTCTTGTAAAGATAGATAATATACTTGCACCCTTTCCTAAAATTATTGTTATGTTACATTAGATGAAGTAATTTTTATACTGAGTAATTGATAAAAATATGACCCATGGAATCATAAATGAGAAAAGAAATGGTGTATAAAGCTCTTTTTTAAAGTTAATTGAGTATTGCAGTTTCTTTAATATTAAACTGTTTTCAGTACAGGAGAGATAATTTTGACTGTTTAGCCATTCCATCTTTGGTATAAATCAAGGTAAAGAATTGATCATTAAACAACAAACAAAAAAAAATCATTACTTAACCTTTACCTTGATATTTAAGATGCAAAAAAAGATGCATTATATCCCCGGCTAACCTGGTGTAATAATTAAGATGTTGTATTTCTAGGCTGAATTTGTCTGATAATGTTTTTCAGCAGTGCAGTCTTACTGTCCTTTTCTATGCTTGATTAGAAAGTTATTGGCTATTACACGTTTTCCACCTGTACTAAGCTGTAGATCTGAATCAAATCATCTCTAATCTTATCATAAATACACAAAATCTAGTGATCTTGTAACTGTCTCACTCATACACAATATAAAAAGGATTTCTTGATTGTAATTCTTGCAACTCCTTTTTTGGCCCTTTTAATTTCAACTTCCTTTTAAATTAAATATACCAGGCCTGGTTATAGCATTCCAGTGATGCCATATGTGCAGATAATTCCAGGTCCTTAGTACTACCATATATTTCCCTGTAATGCACCCAGGGATTGTTTTTAGCTTCTTAGCTACAGCAACATAGTAAGAGCAAAAAAAGCATTTGGTTATTTACAATGACATGTAAATTCTTTAGGGATTCACTGCTTTCTAGGATGTAATCTTCCATTTTATGTGGCCTGTCTTGCAGATTCTTAATGTTCTTAAGGTAAATATATTAAAATAATGTAATTTTTACTCTGAGATTTACTTAATTTATGCAGCTTATTGGAAGGATTTTTACTTATTTTTGTCATCATAGAGCTTCAGCTTTTTACATAACAGTGAAGAGTCAGTCACCAGGTTTTATATGTATTTTGTGTGATTGATATTTTAAAAGAGACGATAAAGGGGACTGCACAAAGCATTAGAACATTAATACAGCACAAAGAAGGCTTATAATGTGTTTAGCTGTTGCTGATACCTAATGATACGGTAAAAATGCACTCTTCTACGAGGCTGCTTTTAAGATCCAAAGGAATCAGAGGAATTGTTAAGAATAATAGATAGCATATCTTGGATTAATTTTTTAAAATTTGTTTTTAGGAGCAGAAGCACAAAAATCCTGTCTTAATCTTTCTTTTAGGTATGTTTTAGTAACTTGTAATTTAAGATCACAGTTATTAGGTGTATTTCTGCATTTTATATATCGCTCCCAGATGCTACAGTATTAGTTTTTATCACTGCATATTTTATGAAATGTCAGCCTTCTGTTGGCTGTTCATGCAGCATTGTTAGTGATCAAAGCCACAACATAAAGGAGAGGAATCTAAACAGTTGGCTTATCTTTGTCCTTCATTGTGACACAATACCATAAAATTACTTTATTATATAAAAGGCAAGAAAAGCTTCATGTAGCACACTCTGAAAGGGTGAACTTTTTGTTATGCTCAACAAAATAGATAAACTCTTATAGGTGATATTTTGTGCAAGGAAAGTAAAGTTAGCAAGGATATCTTTTCAGTTTGGGAAGTTTTCTTTTCTTGCCTTTTTAAAGCATAGTTTATATTTTTATATATATATGTATAAAATGCTATTATAAATCTGTCCATTTAAAGCTTTTGAAATGGAAGAAGTGCTGTGTCCTTTGGAGTAATCCGTATGGTGTTTTGTGGAACTTATTTGGGCTACAATTAATCAAGGCATGCTGTATCATTTGAAGAGTGATAATTGGGAAGGTAATAGTCTTTACATTATGAAAACTACTGGTAATTATCAAGCATATTTGGCTTTCACTTTTGTTTTTCAAACACATGAGATTATTTTGAGTCTATCTGAATTTTTCGTTAAAAATATCAGAATATCACTCAGCCTCAATTTTTCTGCTTGCCTAAGTGAGTTGTGTAGCAGAACTGAAGTAATAAAATGGGGAAAACTCTACAAGCTCTGGAGATATTCTAGGAATAAAAATCTTGAATGATTTTGATCAGCTGTTGTGTATGCCCTGCACAGCAGTTGGTTCAATCAATTTTATGTTTTGGGCTGGTTTTATTAAAATGAGCTGCTGCTTTCAGTAAATCATTGTAAAAAAGCTAGCTTTGTATATGCTTTTTGGGGACCTGCAGCTTAGCAAGGCAGTCTCTTAATATAAACTAACTGAAGTTGGCTCCTCAAGAGGCTGGCCCTTTACCACGTGGAGTATTTGTCAGGATGGGACAGGACATGAAAAAGAAAATACAGTCTGTCCTGTTATGACAGTGATACAGAAAGTAAAAGAGCAAAAGTATTTCTATCATGTTGTGAAGGCCGAAGGCAGGCATGATGGTCAACAAGGCTCTGGACAGTATCTCATAAAAAAGATGATGATGCACACTACCTGATAGCATGTGTTTGTGTTTGTCTTTCCAGCTGCTGGTATCATCAAGCTAATCAATAACTTGTATGTCTGTATTCTCTCACAATGTGTGATCATATTTGGTAACTGCTTCAGAGGTTTTGAACAAGCTAGCAGTGGTCTTTTCATCATGGCATTTTGATCAAGATGACCACGTTCATCCATTTCAACTTCATTTTATGCATGAGATAATAATTTTCATCCATTTTTTCCTTAAAAACTGGCTCTGGAAGAGATCATTCCCAAGTACAGTCAAAGATTTTATTCTTTCTTTCTTGATGTGGTTCAAAAATACAGCATGAAGAGAAGAAAATTCTGTCAAGTCTGTTAAAGAGAGTCTGTTTAGTCTATCAGAAGCATTAATTAATTTATTAATTTTGAAAAGTGGAATTTGGGAAAACAAAAAGTCTGCCAGTAAGTAGTTAATCCACCAGCTATCTGACAGTAGTGTGCTTAGTGGGAGTTGTCCTTCCTGTATGAATATGGCATCACACAGAGTCCACGTAGCTTCCTACTTCTTCTCAGCCTCACTATCCCGTCAAATTTATGATCCTTCTCCTATCCCTTGCAACTGAAAGGGCTGAGCATTCAAAGCTGTTCCCCATCTTTCTAGGTAAGGCCTTATTGTAACCTGCTTCTGTTCTGATTTGTTGAAGAAGCAGGTTCTCCTGCTGTATGTTTTCATCCATAGTCCACCTGAGAATGTGAATTTTGCCTGTCTTATATCCAGTGGGATTCTGGTTTGCTGATGAAGGCAAGAAAATCTCCAACCTAACCTGGGTGTGGTGAAGGATTTAGTCACCAGAAAAACTGTGATCCTTACAGCAAGGTTAGTGTCCGTCCACAGCAGGAAGAGCTGTGCTCTTAGGGAAGAAAGATATACAGTGTTGTGTAGCAGTCCATTAGGTGCCTGGGAACCAGAAGGCCAAATATGTTGGCTCTTTTTGCAAGTCCAGAAGAAATACAGATGAACATGGAGAGAAGGCAGAAAGGCATAAAGACAGTCTTTAAAGGGAGTGATTTTTTTCTCTGCTGATCTTAATACTTTTATCAGATGTTTCAATGTACAGTAGTTGGAGGGTAAGCATTTTGTTCAGGGCTCCTCTTTATTTGTACATCTAAGACTGCTTAAAACACCTGATAGGATAAGCAGATGCTAGCAACACTTTAAGAGCCTGAAACATGAAAACCTTATCCAGAAAGGTTCTCATATCTTTACACTGGTGAATCACTTTGATTTCCTGACCAAGAAGTCATGCATTCGTTATTAAATGCACATCTTTCACATATCCATTTGCAAACCTAATATGCCTCCAGCTGCAGTGACCAAATTGAGACAAGTCCTGATGAAGCATAATACATAGTTTGGAAAATGTATTTTTTTGTTTAGTTGGTACTCCATGGTCCACAGTTTCAATCTGTGCATGAGGAGCTGGTCAATAGATGAGATGATAGGTCTTATAATCAAGGTAACTTGGTGGCTTTTAACCTGATATTCTTGAACCCTGACATGCACTCACACAGCTGATATGCTTTGGAAACTTAATTTCACTTTACAGATATTTTTTGTGTGCATATGTGCAAAACTTGGTAGTTTGGTCCCATAATTTCTGAGCATATAACCTTATTTCCATAGAAAAAAACTTTTATGACATTTTTAACCACCTTTCCCAGCTAGTTCCAAAGGCATTCTTTCCTAGGTAAATGAATGCAGTGGTTTGTTGAGCATTTGTCAATGCTAGCACCAGCAAAAGCAAAGCTTTTTCAGCCTTTTTTTAATGCAGCTATCCTCAAATCTCTAATGTGAGGGTTATAAATGTAACTGACAGAGAAAATTGAGCAAAATTGATAGTCAGAAATTTCTTAATAAGATATAAATTGTTGGTTTGGACTTAATTCCCTGTCGATGAAAATTGTGTTTCTGAAATGTAGCTATATTAGTTTATGCAAGGGTTATCACAGTGCTTTTACCTATGGGATGTAGTAGTCAGATTGCAGTTCTGCACTGCAGAGAGCTCGGTGAAGGTGAGAAGTGCTTATAAACAAACTTACGTACAAGAGATACTGCGGCTATATATTTAAGGACTTCATGTTGATTCCATCCTCTCTTATTAACAGCATGCTAAATTGTTTTGAAACATTTTGCATTTTTGGATGCATTTTGCTTTTCCATTTTTTTGTGAGCTTGTGTCCCTGTGCTACTAGAATTGCCAAAGGGGAAGTCAGTGAGGTTTCTAGGAAGCTTGTCTGCAGTATACCTTTTTAGTTAATGTGCAGATTATTATTAATGATGAGCATGATGGGAACTGTGAGTGTTGGCTCACCTGCAAGAGTTCAGATTCATTCATAGTAACAGTAGAGTAATTCATATATTCTCAAAGCTAATGAAGTTTTAGTTCATAATTTACTGTTAAAATGTAAAGAGTGCTAAAGACACTTTTTTGAATAGAGAATCTCAAGTATAGCTTAAATGGAAGCTGTAAGAAATTCCTCTAACTCAACATTAATGCCATATCATGTAGTACTATCTTCCCCTCCTGTTTTTTCCTTGGAAAAACTATACTCAAGGGGAACCAATTTTGGATAACAGAAATTTCCCTCTGTTCTGTAGCAACTGAGGAAAACTGCAGTGTCTCAGACTTAGTTTCCATAGTTTCATTGTTAGTGGCAGGAATGATGCCTCCTTAATTTATTGGGAAAGTATTGACTTAAGATGTAGGAAAATGCTGCAGATAGCTGTGTGGCATCTGATTTACTGAGAACCTTTTTAACGCAAACCGATGACATTTGCAGTGATGCCACAAGGTGCCAGTTCATAAAGCCTTTTCCAAATTTGTGTCCAGCTCAGGCAAGCAAAGGGAATGGTCTCCTGCCTTCCATCTGAGGAAAAGGAGCTGACTTGTCAAGTCTTTCACCAAAGTGTGAGAGAGGCAGGTTTGGAAAGAGGGGACAAGGCCTTTGACATCAGTGAAGAAGCTATTCACAGGCTGCTTTAGCATTGTTACTGAAGAATCAGTCTGACTAGCCAAATGAGGAATTTCCAGCAAGGGAGTGCTTCCTAGCTGGGGCAAGATTGTGAGGATTAATGTTGGATTTTGATGCATTAATTAATCCGAGTTTACACTTCTTACAAATCTACTGATGCCTAAGGATATTAATGTTTATTTATAGATTTTCATGGGGTTATTGAATAAGTTTTCCTAAGTCTCTCACATTTTAGGTAGCATTTAGAAGTTACTGAATATTTTCTCACACAATCCTGAAATACTGTTAGACACACATTACCAAGGATATGCTGTTTTGAAGAACACCTGCAAGAACTCCAGCTCAAACAGTAAGATAGTTTGTAGTCAAAACAGGATCCTGAGTAAGTTCAGGGCCCTTGGAGGGGCCCCACGGGGCAGTTTTGAGAAGTTCTGAGGGTGGGCACCAGGGGAAAATGGTATCATGGGTTGGGTATAGTCATCAAATATATTAATTACTGAAAGTTTTGGCTGTCACAAGGGTGTGTACTTCTATTGTGCATCTAGAAGCTTCTACTAAAGGGACATCTCTCTCTCTCTCTCTCTTAGTATTGTTTTGAAAGCCTTTTCCAGGATTAGGCATCACTACATTTGTAAGTATTCAAGCTGATAAATATTTTTTTGTGCTAAAAACATGCGAAGGTAAAGGAAGATGCTTAGAAAACCGAAAAGAGCTGAAGAGTGCTTCAGTTTGGAGGACATCAACAGAATACTGAGGAAATATGAGCATTGCAGAGATTTTGGCTGTATTATCTGTCCTGCTTTGCTCACAGAATGTGCGCTGCTAAGCTCTTCCATGTAAATGCTGGCAAAGATCCAGGTTTCACTTTCACTGAAGTCCGCCTCACCTGTAATAACTGCAGTCACAAGACTGCAGTATTTATATATTCATCAAGTGCACTTTGTTTAGCTGTGATATTAAAATGTGGCAAATTGCTATTCAGGTATGAATGGAGAGTTCATATTCCTAATTTTTTTTGTTCTCTGAGAGGATTACTGTTTCACCTAGAGGTTTGCTATTCTTTGAGTGTTCAAAAGAAATTTTAACATGTCCAACCTCTGATTTGGGGACCATAAAGACTGATTGTTCCCTTTCATAGCAATTGAGAAGGTTGCTGGTTTAAAATATGTATGTGTTTGAGGTTGCAAGTGGGCTAAAGAGCAGAAAGATAAATATTTCCCGCATTTAACTGACATGGCATTACCGTCAGATAAAGAATATGTTCCTTAAATTTGGGAGGTGCACACTTCTCAGGGCTCCTTGTTGGATCACCTGCCTGTCAGTGGTGTACTATGACTGTGTGGTGTATGCAATTGCTTTCCTAACTTTGCACCTTGTGAAACTGTCCTAGTTCAGCAGGGGGGACCAGTTATCACTGTGTGGGGGTGATTAAAGCTGTGTATTCTACACCCTCTATTCATTCCCCAAGAACAATGGACCATTCGCAGCAATTACCCAGGAAGTCGTTAGCACCTCCACACCCAGCCTGAGGGGGTGTGGGTGCTAATGGGCCATCAACGGCTCAACCATACCCCATGACTCATAGAGTTAATCACCCATTGTGTGAGTCCCCGCCCTGGGGAGGGACTGGGTGCTCCCTCAGGGTACATAAACGGGGCTCAGAAGGCCTTGAGCAGCTCATCAGACCCAGAGGAGCAGCAGGACGTCTACAGGAGGAAACCACTACTCTCGATCAGACTGCGACCATCACTCCTGACTAGACCACAGCTATCACCTGCACCAACAGGTCAGAGAGCCCAGCCGGGCGGGCGCGACAGCGCCACCTGCTGTCCGTGGACATAATCGCATTTTCCCTTTTAGGGAAGTAGCCAAGAAAACCTTTTAGACTGTTTTGCCCTGTCATTTGGGGGTAGAGGGGTTTGTTACAGACTGTTATTGTATATATACATATGTGTTGTGGTTAAGAACTGTTATCTTTTCCTTTATATATATTTTTCCTAATTAAAGTTCTGTTCTCTAAATTTAAAAGAGAAGGATTATTTATTGGCCAACAATAGATATCTTAGTTCTCCTTTGAACTGAGACAGAAACCTCTTGGGCAAAGTTGCTGAGAGACAATAGTTAAAGCTGATGTGGCAGGCACTGATCGTTTCTTCTTCCTACTGGTGAGCTGGCAAACAAGGAGTATGTCTCTCTCTTCATAAAAGCTAAAGAGAAATGAGCTCAGAAATATCTGAATGTTAGGCATAAGAGATTTTCAGACCCAGGAGGAACAATATGGGTGTATTTAGGGTAGGGAGACCATGTTGTCTGTAGGCATGAGTGGACTTCTGCTGTGAATAGCAGAACAGCAAAGATCTTCCCTCCCCACCTCTTCTGTTTTGAATTGCATTATGGATTTTACGTTCACACAAATGTAGATGATGGACAGCAAACAGTGTTTATGCAGAATATATATGGAAAAGGATAGAATGTGCTTTTATTGCTCATCATTTTAGATTTGTAGCAAGATGTGAGGGTAAAGATGGACTAAAACATATTCACAGTTCTAAGGCCTAGTCAAGAAGATCTCGATTGTTTAAGCATACACTGTTCTCCCCCTAGTCCTGTAAATACTATGGGATAAATTATTTTCACTCACCTGAATTTATTTTCTCCTCAAGGTTTTAGATTTTGAACTATAGCAGTTTGATACTGGGTGAACAGCACAATGTAACCACAACATTTTAGTCCGTTTCTGATATAGTTGACTTCCAGTGCTTTAAGCATTTAGAATCAAGTGAATATTTTAAGTAATGACAATGAGAAAAAAAAAATCCTGCAGCTGTGCCATCTTACATCATTAAAACGTGATTTGCAGTGGCTCAGTTTTACTGAAAGTAAAAATGCTGAAAGTAGAAATGCTGAAAATTTAGTGGCTAAAATCGACATATTTGGGCAGGAATGGGTTCACTCCCATTCCACTTTTGATTCATGAACAGAAGACAGTATTTCTTTGGGAAGTCCCTTAATTTGTATAACTTAAGTCACCGTAGCAGATTTTTTATGGTTTTTTCTTAGTGTATTTTCTTCTTCTGGATAGTCTGAAATATTTTCTTTACTATTCCCCCCCCTATTCCTCCAAACAGATTTAATGCTTCATCTATACTGAGCACCCCACAGGAACACATGACTTCAGAAAGGGACAAAATCAGGAGAAAAATAGGTGGTCTGAGCATTTATGCGTTAAATATGCATGTTAATTAGAAAAAATTAGAAAAAATATGAAAACAGATGTTACATAAATTATTTCAGTCTCAGGATAGTAGTAACTTATACACTGACAATAACTTTTATACGTGCATATGTATGTGTATGTCTGTATCTGGAACATTTACACAACTGCTACCTGGATATCACTAGAAAAATAACTTCTAGCTTAGGTAGGCCTTCTGAATGTCACATGTATTTGTAGGTGTTTCTCTCCTTTGGTATGCTATCCACTGAGGTCCTGAAACAAAGTTCCTCAAAAAGGCACTGCCAACTGAATAGGCCATGTCTTAAGACTCATGGAGGGTGTTTCAGGTAACTAGCATTAAATACGTGGAAAATGTTTTTCTCTGCTTGTTGATACTGTACTGCAGAAAATTTAAAATTAAGTCTTTTATGCTCTGACATACCCCATTCTTTACTTTGGTCTCCTTTAGTTCTCTTAGCTCCTCTGCAGTGGAAAAAAAATTCCTAAGGCTTTCTAGTAGAATGTACTCCAGGAGAGACAACTAAAATATTGAGAACATGTTAAGAGAGAATTTGTAGTGGATATTCATGCTAGAATTCATCTGCTCGTAGTGGAATCGTTTTGTCATTTTACAAAGAAGACACTTCTGACTGACAACCAATTTTCTGTATATAAATTCTGATATAATTTGAATAATTACATAATTTCTGTCCACGTTAGAAAAACAGACATATGTGCAGTTAGTATTCTAATTATCACCACCAGAGACTGAAAAGTTAACTTCTCAGAAAATGAAGGCAGTCTAACATGCAGTAAGGGGAAATGTTGAAAAATAAAGACCTGTAGCCTTCTGTAAATTTTCATATCATTATTTCAGTATAACATTCTACTTTTCTAGTTTGATAGCTTTCATATTCTTTGAAATCTTGTATGTTTCTCTTTTGTGTATTTATTTTTTTAAAGTTTTGTAAAATCCAGCATATGCAGTAGGAAGGTAAAGGGTTGCAAAACATAGACAATGAATTGTGAAGAGGAGGGATAACAATATTTCTAGCAGATTGTTAGTATTGAAGAGTTTTTAAAATAGTGTTCAGGGTATGCAATTGCTATTCCAGCAGATGCATTATGCTAGTAAATGTATGAGAATGTGGTACTATAAGAAAATGAATTACAGAAAACTATTAAGAAATCTTATTTATGTCTTGAAGAGGAAATATATTACCATAAATCCTACTTTATACCAATAAATTCTGTTGCCTACACAAAATTATTTAAACAGGGAAAAAAAATCAGTGATGTGTTAATCCTTTGCTGCACATGTATTCATTCACATTGCAATAGTCAGATCTCATGGGGGAAAAGAAAATTGTATAAAAAGGAGTAAAATTGTTCCAGCTGTCTATCTTGAATTTTCAGGAAAAAAACCACTTTGAAAACTTCAATATTCAGTCTCAAACCAATAACAGTGAAGACTTCTAAGCCTGGTCGAGCCACCATTTTTCTCTGAGCGATTGCTGCCTTTTCTTTGCTAGTTTTATATATTTTTGTGAGCAGGCAGCACACACTGATGATTCAATTTCCCTGAAAGATATATCCTTTATTGTTACTTAATAGTAGAATAAGAGCGACGTTAACCTCTGAGCCCCAACCTGTTAGAATCCCTCCATGCCATTTCTGCCCTGGTCACTTTAGGGAAGTAATTCAGCTATGCACTTGCATGGGTTCTGGCTTTGGTGGAAGTGTCTTAGTGTGTCTCTACAGTCAGCTGAAAGTCAAAACCTATGGTCATTGTACCCTGCTGCTCTTCCTGTTGCCAACTTTAATAAAATAGTAATGGTAAGATTGTAATTCCAGCTCAAAATAGTAATCCTCTCTTAGTTTTGTGATGGTGGGAGGGAGCAATATACCTGCATTCAGCCCACCTTGTAGTTGGATGTAGGGTGGATGTATGCAATTCAAATGCATTTCCACAAGTATTACGAACCTCTGTGATTTTGCTTCAGTAGAAGATACGACTACTGAAATTTTATTTGGCCATAGATCATAATAAAATTCCTTTCCTGCCAGTAAGCAGTGGTTCATTCAGGTAGCATTCTCTGTTACTCCGTGGCCTAGTGATCTTCCTTTCAGATTCTGAAAGAAATTAGGAGAGAGCAGCTGCTTTGTCTTTGAAAACCACAACCTAACACAGTCAGAACCAGACTGGAAGAATCTCTGCTACCATTCAGGCATCAGTAAATAACAATAAAAAATAATTAGCGAAAGTTTGTGAAAGAAGTGGTGACATCACTTTGTAAGATAAATACTGTATATTAACCCTGCCAGTGCCATTGATTTTGGTCTGTCTTGGTTACTGTCCAGGTATAGTTAGAATTGGATTTTCATTCTCTGGTCTGGCCACATAGGTCTCTGGGTCTGTGGTGAAATATACGGATCATTACTGATGCCAAAGTCTGCATTCAGCTTCTGCTGCATCATTGCTCTTCTGTTTAGAAATGTGGGATCAGAGAACTTCCATAAGGTAAAATACAAAGATAAGGATGAAATGTGAGTGAGACCTGTAGATGCAAATAATAAAGCTTTCTGAGTCAAAAAATACAAGTAATAATGCTCTTAAGATATTTTGGCTTTCAAATATTTCTATAATCCTGTTTTTATTGTAAGTTATGGTATGAAGAAAGCATGGAAGTTTGTGTTCAGGTGAAACTTGATTATTTCAATATATGACTCTTCGAGTGGTCGAAAAGCTAGAAAACATTGTAGGCATTCTCACTTTTCTTTCTTTCATTATTTTCCACAAAAAATGCAAAAGGTACCCAAGTGATTTATATTTAAGAATTTTCTCATTATTATGACCACTATCGCTTTAAACATTTGGCAAAAAATTAATGTGTCTCTGATTTAAAAAAAATAGTGTATACACACACATATATTTGAATGTCTCTTTTTCACAAATCCAATTGTAGTAGTAAAGATAATATAGTTGTTGTTGTATTTCACGCTGTTCTTTTTGTACTTTTCTTCATCTTGTCATCATTAATAAATCTGTCCTCATTCATTAATAATTCCAATCCAGCAATATTTCTTAGGATGACTGATGACTGGTTTTAATACTATATCCCTATTTATTCATACTTATTAATATGACTAGCATTTTTATATGGAGAAGTTCTCTCTCATTCACTTTTCTGGGAAGGCTATGATTTTTGTAGGTATGTGCTTCCATCTGTCAATGCTAGATGATGCCGAAATGTAGGAATGTTCCTTGTGTTTGAAACAGAAGGTAGTAAGGCTTTTGGCTAGAACTTAGTTTTTGTTGTGAATTTGTTTCATGATTTCTGATTGGCTTTTGAGAGATCTCTGTCTGGTGTACCAAAAAAAAAATCTTGTCATAGAAAACTCTGCTTTGGTTGACAAGATGTGTGGGAGAGCAGACATATCATTCAGCAGCTTTAGGTTGTAGTACCTATTGTATTCAATAAATACTGCTTTTGATGCCTTTTGATAAAGGTGATACTGTAGTCTGTGTTGCTGAAAAATGCTCTGAAGCATTCAGAACTCACTGACACTTGCGAAGAGCTCGGGGTGATTCCTGAGGGGTGACATGGCACCTGAGTGTCCTCAGTTTCAAGTATTTTTTCCCCCTCCCTCACATTCCGTAGTTAATGTGGAGGATAACACATTTCAGTGCATGGTGAAACATATTTAAAGCAGACCTAAACCTAATAATTCATAAATTACAAACATCACAATAATTTTAATGTGGCACTGCTCCTAATTAGATATGGAAGTTGCATATCTGAAGAGAAGAAGAAAGAATTTTTTTCAATACCAAATAGGTAAATAAGATTAAGACCTGTTGTTAAAACCACTTTTATGAGCAGTTAACCCCAGAATGTATGAGTGTGTAAAGACTTCTGTCTAATGACCAAGTTAGCAGTGAACTTTTTGCTGTAGCCAAGGGATATATTAAATGGTCAATTTTGTCTTTTCACAGTGTACCTCGATCTCAGAAAGTAGATAATATTGGATAACAGTAGAATAATATTTATTAAACGTTTCTTACAACAGGAAGAAGTATATATTGGGCTGCTTAAATGTGGAAACCTTAGTAGACACAGGCTGGTTAATATTTGTAGTTGGAAATCTTGAAGTGCTTTACAAACAAGAGTGGGTATTAGTTGTACTGTGGGATTTGATTGAGAACACTGGTCCTCCCTAGGAACTGATGAGAAAAAGGAGCTGAAATGCCAGTGAAACATTTTCTTTAGTGCCTGAAGTTTTGGACTAAATTTGATGAGTTTATAAACTTAGTTTTCAGCTGCCTCTAAGAAAGATACAAGCTTCTAAACACCTTCACTGACCTGGGACTCAATCGAAGTCTTTCAGTTTGTGAAACTAAGAGAAATGGCAGAAAAATTCAATATGATTCTTTAAGCAAAACGGTACTCTGTGTTTATTGCTCATGTAGTTAGCCAGCACCTCAGCCCGTGCAGAGTGTGCTTGCAGTGTTTGGTCAAACTCAATTTCCTGTTTTGTTGTTATCCTTGCAGGGAAGCCAATGTCACTGAGAGATCTGTCCCTTCCTGGTAATTTCTGGCTCTCCATCATTTGTAGAAATAACGTTAAGGAATTAATCCCATATTTATTGTGGTTTTTCTGCAGCTACTAGCTCTTAAAGTACAATATTAAAATTCTAGCACCTGAATTTCCACGGCTAAGCTTGCCATCTCTGTGATGTGTAGTAACATTAAATGACAGCACTGTCCCCAGGGCAGCATTGGTGGGGCATTGTGGGGACACCTGTGGCGGGGTGCTGCAGGATAGTGGCCATCAAGTTAGAGAGGTTTCCAGCATCTGCTTATTTGTTCTTAGACTTTGCCCACAGCCAAGTGGGAGACATTATCAGTATTAACTTTATTTGGGGGAAAAACACCCCACTGTGATGGGGCAGTAGAGGACCAGGAGCAGCTGGGGATGTGTGAGGCCACAGAGCTCCCCAGAGACAGGGGTGTGTCAGGGGGGACAGCTGCTGGCCAGTGGCACCACCAACAGCAGTAGGCTTTCACCTGCTCACCCTGGTACCTGGGCACTTGGGAGCTCCAGCATGGTTTCCTCTCTCCCACGGCAGTCTGTCTGTCACTGACACGGCATTTTTGAATGATGAAACATTAATTTCTTTCCTTATATTACAATCATTGAAATGTGGTGGGTTTTTTTGTTGTGGGTTGTTGGTTTTTCCCCCCTGGGGGAGTCGTTAGAAAGTGCTTGACATCAGTTATTTTTGTGTCCCTATCAAGGCATAGAAAAAGATATTCAAATTTTTAAACTGGGACTTTTTAGGAAAGGCTGTCACTTCTCTGATGCTGTTGTATAAAGCCAGAGTCTGTGCAGCAGTGTCTGTTATTTCCATAATAAAATTTTACATTTTTGCGAATAACTTCTTTAAATGGATAAAGTTTTTAACAGGTAACATGCATTTCTCATTTGACCATGTGATCTGCTTACATAGTGAGCTGTTTATTAAACAAAGTGATTTTTATTAAATATTGATTATAAAACTGTTAGACAAATGTAAAACACAAATGTTATCAGTACATTCCTCTATCAAAAAGTAAAGATGTCTAAACAAATTCTCACATGTTTAAACAAATTATTTATATACATAAGTGAGATTTGTTGCAAACAAATGGAAATGGATGCAATTTTAACTGAGTTGTTTGTTTTTTTCGTTATTTACTGAGCATTAATATCAATGGAAGCATTCCTGTTTTAAAGGTACTGCTTCTCTTATGCTGGAATAATGTAAGCGGCTGTATTAAAATCACACTGTTTTACTTCCAATAATGGGGGATGTGCTCATATATACAAAAGGATATATTTTTCTCAAATCTGATTTGATATTCCAATTCCCATTGTTAAATGCAGATTTAAAAGAGTTTTGTACTGGTAGGGGGTTCTAAAACCTTGACATTGTTTTAATCTGATAACAAATGGCTCTAAGTTCATGTTCTTTCAGTTGCTGGCAACAAATCTAAACCTGTGTTTTTTGGATTTATGAGGATAAGTCCTGCTTTGGCAATCTTGTAGATCCTCAGGAGAATAGTTAAACAGTGATTAATCATTGTTTCTTCACTGAGTGTGCAGAAAAGAATGGAAAAGCTGCATTTCACACTTCTGAAGCAATTAATCCCCATGATCTTAGCCAGGTTTGTCTTGTAGATAAGTTGGGATACAAAACTGTACCTAATTTATCAATGTATGCATGCCATAAAGTATAAAACACACAATTTATTTCATATCATTTATAGTCAAATGTAAAAAAAGAGTGACTTTGCCATATCCAAGAGTGTTTCTTACATTACCTTCATATAAACTAAGTACCAGAGATTACAATGGGATTCCTGTTTATTGTGCACATCTGGTGCAGTCACTATGCATTTTCTCATTCACTTGCTGGCATTTTTAGTGATTGTGGCATAAATCACCTTGCTAATCAGAAACATAAGTGACGGGAAGTCATCTCCTTTTTTTGAACAATGGGAAAAAACATATGGCTTCTCAGACAGAATTTGGCTGTTATACTATTTATGTGGCATTATATTCTGTATTTAGAATTTCATATTAATTGCTGTGGTTTGATTGAAGGTGTAGAATGCCCTGTGGTTTTGGCCAAAGCATTTGGTTTATGATCTGCTCATGATGCCTTCCATGCTTAATATCTGTTGTATTTGTGCATATCAAAAAAATGGAGCTGAACATGCAGGCTGTCTTTTAAAATGTGATAAAATGTTTTAAAACACTTTTTAATCAATATGAAATGGGTGCTGTATGTTCTGAGTGACATCATATAATAGAAAGCTGTTATAAATTGTGTGGCATAGTAAACAAGAGAAATGTTTTTCCTTATAGGAAAAGCGTAAGCTCTAATCTTCTGTTCCTGAACAATGTCAGTCACTGGATTTACCACAAGATATATAAAACCAGTGGCTGGTTTTGAACAGGATTGTAGGAAATCAGACTGGGAGGTGAGGCTGGTAGTTTTTGTGAGGGAAGTTTATTGATAATTGTGCTTCTGAATTAAAATTCCCCATGGGATAAAATATATAATAAGATGCCAAAATAATATTAACATGTGAGGAAGATAATTGCACCCAAAAGCAATTCCTGTACAATATCAGTTTTGTATATCTAGTTCTTCTTCTTACATTAATATTTTGCACTTCATTTTGTGTCACTTATTTTGTGATTCATGACAGTGTTTACTCCTTTGGCCAAATAGTTTATTATTAATAATAATTACTATGAGGAGTTTTTAGTAGCCTTTTGAAAGAACGTATTTATTCATGGCCAATGGCTCAGAGTTTTATTTACTGTTATATTATTTCTTTTAAATAATTAATTAAACATGTAACCTAATTTGGTAGTGTTATTGACCAAGTTTCTCTAACTGGTGTGGAACTCAAGATTATTGCATGGTATTGGAATACACTAATTTCTGAATTGTCAGGAGTCTGTATACCTAAGGAAGATCTTGATTCTCTCTTGCAGAAACTCCTAAATAATTACAAAAAATGCTGAATTAAGTGACTTATGATTAAGATTTTCATATTAGGCTCTTGAAGTCGGAGGAGGTAAGCAAAGTGTAAAAAGAGACCATCCCAAGTGAGTGGTTATTACTGATGGCATCTCTCTGGCAGTACAAATTGTGCCTCACTGGTACTAAAGAAAAACAGATAATGAAAGTTTGCAAAGCAATGCTAGGAAGCACTTTTTAAATCTTATAATGGAGGACTCAATCTTCTTCACTCAGGTGTGAGTCTGAATGAACACTGTGGAGAAGCTGAAATATGCAATTGCCCCTATTAAGTGCATTTAAGTACCAAAAAAAGAGTCCCATCTTTATCAAATGTCTCACTAAGTCTGATTTCCTAAATCTTATTTTTTTTAGTATTTCCCTTTCTAAGTTTCTGCTTGCTCAAATAAGCAGCCTAAACCATATGGGCATGAACTTCCTGACTCACTTGGTATTACTTTAACATTTTTAGTGGACCTTTACATGCACCCTTAAGTAAACAATTTAATTGAAAGCACATTTGGTTTTCCTGGTGTGATCCTAGGTTAGAGCCTTTCAGTTTGGATCAGGACTATGTCTTTGAAGCAGATTGTCCCCAATGTGCTTATGTTGATGCTGCAGAGTTGTGCCAGCATTGGGAAAATTGATTTCTTTTGGATTAAGCTGAATCGGAAGTTGCACACCCAGCTTTGCGTCAGTGAAGTTCTTTTATACTATCTGCTAGTGGGCTTTTGGTCCTGAACATGACCAAATTAAACTCCCTTAAAAGATGTGCTGCTTGAATGTTTGTCCTGTGGATTAACAGACGTATTCTACCTACTCTACTGATCTGAGATTGATCCACCTTTTGTGAATCTCTTAGAAGCGCCCAATGGAACTCGTAACTGGTTTGTGCAAAGTTCAGACTGATCATCAGACTTAGATGGGTAACACAATTATCAATGCATGTTTTTTAAATTATGCACATAGAGTTACTGACATGATGTTTAAATATCATATTTAAATACTGAGTGACTTGCAAAATGATCTGTTCTCCTCTGACATAATCCAGGAGTGAAACCCAGAAGACAACATTAGGTGCAGTGATGGAGAACTAAGAGGGAAAGGACAAAGGAGATGCTCGTAAAATTGGGAGATGCAAAAGGATAAAGTTCATTTAGAATAAATATAATTCAGTATTTTTCACAGGCATAACTCTTGTAGTGCCATAGTCTTTAAGGGAGAACTTTTTATTCACTTCCATGAGTTATGAATAGAGGGTTTTGCTTTATGCTTTTGTTTCTGGCAATTTAGACATTTTCTCTTGGTAAGAATTGGATGAGATATAAACTGTACACTTACAGTTTAAGACTCTTTTCAAACTGGATAATTCTAGAATTCCCTTCTTTGCCCTAAAACTGAGGTTACTTTTGCCCACCAGAATGCAAAGAAATACTGTGGGTATTAGACACATTTTGATGAGACACATTTTAAAATCTCAGTCAATGAGCTGCAAAGTTCACTTTCTTTGATAAATAGTGACAAACAACTCAGGAGAGGGTTAAAGACTGTGTTAAGATAAAGTCATTCTTCTTCTAATGAGGATGGTGGATAAAATCATTTACTTCATGTTAATACAGTTATTTAAAACTTAAATTTTGAGTTTACAACCATCTGTCTCAAGGGCTAAGCTCACTATAAACTATTATAATCATTTAAATAAATAGAGGAAAAAACAATCCGTTCAATATGTTGAATCAATATGTCATGCTTTGAATATCTATATAATTTTCCTCACATTAGGATCCATGGCACATGTATGGTACAGTATGTTCTATAAATAGGCCTGGAAAGAATACGACTGTATCTTGGACTGCAGAGGAAATGGTAGTGCTCCCCAGAACTAAGTATGTGGGTTTGACTTGCAGACGTCTTTCCCTGTGACTGGAATGAGGTTCAAAACATAACCTAATGCAATTAAAAGAAGGCAGATTTTAATGGCTGCGAGGTAGTGAGGCATGTCTTTGACATGTCTTGTGTCCATCACAAGCAGAATCTTCAGCTGTTGTCTGCATTTCATTCCTTGCCTGAGCTTGGGAGAAAAACTTCTTTTCTGCTCTCAGTAGCTCTGTTCAGTGTTCCCACTTTGAAATGACAGAATTGTGCACTATTCCTGTTGAGTTGACTTGGCCAAATGAATTAAGAGTGTATGGCTAGAGGAGTCCACGCTTGTTTTCAGCACCCAACAAACAGTGAACGTATAACAACGTATAACAACGAATCTAGTCACTCGGGAAATACGGATTGGAGCATAAGCTATGGGTCTGCTCGAAGCTGAGTAGCTCAGGAGTACTGATGAAAAGAAAATCAAAGGGAAAATGATGTATTATCAGACATGGGTGAAATACTTATAACTATGTCTCTAAAAGATACTTATAGTACCCAAGTTTCAAGTCAGCATTTTTGTCTTTTTTTCTTTAACTGCTAAGGAATTATATCATCATTTTAAACCAGCTTCACAGACTGTATTACAAAATTATGGTGAAAATATGGATATTATTAAAATAAGTAGCTTTGCAATATTTAAGATAACACATGTAGAAAACTGTATAAAGAGCAGCATCCAAGTCTGTGTAAGTGAAAATACTGGCTTGATTATTGAAAACTGCCCATATACTTTAATTGCATAGGAGGAGTAAAATTAAAACAGCATTGTAGGAATGGCACAAAGGACAGAAGTGAGGGAGTGGTAGAAGCAGAGTAGGTCCTAAAGAATGTTCTAGATCTCCAGTCCATTAACTACATAAATTGAGAAGCTGCCATGTTCTTCTGAATTATTGAACAAGAAATCCCTTGCGGCTTTGCAGTGACATCATAAACTATTAGAGGTTTGGTTTTGATGTCACTAGAATCCCTTGGTGAAGTCATGGCCCAGTAATTCATCTGTCATCTGTATTCGTGCTGCATATAAGAATTCTTAAGGTTAGATGAATGGATGAAGTTTCTTTATGTTCTTTTCCTCACTGTTCAAGTCACATACCATTTCAAGGAATTTTAAAGAGAAAAATGCACTATTTCTCTCAACATTGTGTCCTGCTGGTGAATCTAAATTAAAGCGAGTCAAATGTATTTCTGTTGTGTGAAAGGAGAATATTAGGATTAGAAGAGAATATTGAAGATGAAGAAATCTGCATTCTTATTTCATGTGTGTCACTGATTCGGGCCATGTGACCCTCTAAGAGCCAAGTCTTGACTGAAACCATACTAAAATCTCCATGTGCCTCCTTTAAAGGAGTTCCACGTGAACACAGAAAAGCATAGTGTTCCATAAACATGGAGTATTTTACACCACTGAAGCCTTGGCATATGGTTGTGGGTGTCCCCTAGCATCCATGTGCCTCACTTTCTGTATCCATAAGATGAGGGAAATGTTTTGCAAGGTGGTTCAACTCAGCAATATTTGGAAATCACTGTGGTTTACATAAAGAACAGAGGTGTGTTGGATGTTTTTGCTAGAATACTGAAGTCTATTGTTGAGTGGTGGGCACTGTTAAACAGCTAGAATCCAGTTACTGGTCAGAATGCAAATACTCAAAATTCCTATGCTAGTGTACTTTCTTGCATTCCTAATACAATAATATCTACTGTGCTACATTGATTTAGATCAATTTTAGCGACTTGCATATTTGGAACCTTTTTGACAATGTTTTGTGTAATGCTGTTCTCAGTTTTATTCCTATTTCCTTTTGATGTTAGGATTTAAGAATATCTGGATTATTTTATTTAGATGAAATACCTGTTTTTTCACCATTTTGTTTTGCTAGATGGTTCAGGTAAATTGCATGTTTTAACTCTGAAGTTCAAAATTCTGTAAATAAGTAGAATATATAAATGTCTTAACTTTGCCAGACATTCCTTAGTTTCTTAAGCAGCAAAAATACACGTTTGTTTATCTAGATCTGTTCAGCCTTATGCATGCTTAGACCCACCGAAAGCTGAAGTCTCTATGTAATTTATTTTCAGTGTGTAGTGTAAACTGCTGTGCTGTATATACATTTTATATTTATGTCAGAAAAGGGTTGCAGAGGGGTACTTTAAAACCACCTTTTCGGCTCTAAATAGCTATTGTGTACATATGGTAAGGTACTGCTGCTTAACAATTAGTAACTGCTTTGATGAAACTAAATTACATGTTTAAGTTCCCATCAGGAAGTCGCTTCACATATCTGTATTAATGTATTCAAGGCTCGAGAAGGAAAGTTAATTTTCCAGCTTAAATATTTAATTCAAGCTTAAAATTTAGTCTGTAATTAGAGCTCCCAAATGGCAGGAACATGGAGTATTTGTCCATTTTAATTAGATTGTTGTTTACCTATTAATTATATATCATATCTTGTCATATAGTTTTGATGGTAACAGATGGTGCTAGGAGTTAGTAAGGGTTTGAACAAAATAAGATTTCACATGATTTATTAAGTTGCACTTTATTAGTGAGTGGTCTGCTTTCGTCAGGTTATTCTGTGGAATAAGAAGTTTGAAACATTTCACTGATTTTGGTGATTACTCTTTTTGTGCTCTGTGGAAATATCGTACTTGAACAACAACTCCAAAAGGTGCATTTCTTTTTTAGAGGAAGTTGTAATACATCTTTTATTTCTCCAAAGTTATAGCCTCTGCACTACCCACATGACAGTAGGCTTACATCTTTTTCTTCTTTTTTTCTAAATGTTGTGTGTAAGATTTTTCAGGAGCAATATCTCTTATCTGCAAAGAGTACTGCAGTTGTTTCAGAGGTGAAAACCTGACTCAACTGGAAAAATGTTAGCTTCTGCACAGAATTCATTTTCAAGTTTTAGTGGGTTGAAAAACCCAGCCTATCCGTATGTTGACTGGTGCTTCCAAAATACACACACGTATATACATACACAGGCATCTCTCCCACATCCAGCAAGCATTTAAAATGTAAAGGGTAGTTGAGATTTTTCAGAGTTCTGTACTTGTGGAGGTTATACAGTGTTCCTTCACCCAGTATGTGAGCATCTTTCCAGTTCTTTGGCAATATTAACTGCTGGTGCAGCTTACCTAAATTCTTGAGTCCTGTATGCAATGTAAGTATGGTTTCTAAGGATGTTTTGGAATTAGTGCAGAGCACCCCACATTGTAAGCCATGCAGACACGTGGAAATCATATGGTACCTTATTTGTGATGTTTTGGGCTCTCATGTAAATAGTCCCTTTTAAGACCTGTGAAAGAGGAAGAGAAAAAGTAAAGTGAAAATAAGGGTAATATCTTTCGAGATTAAAAAAGGAGGAGAAAGAGACTGAAAAACATTTCAAAGAAAAGTCTCAATTGGATTATTCAGGGCTCCCGAGAGAGGACAGAAATGCAAAGAGATCCATGACACAACTGAAAGAGGAGGAAAGTGAAGAAGGTACATAAGTAAATAAGATTGTATAGTACAGGTTGTAGAAAGTATACGTTCTTAAAATAAGAGAGCCTTAAAATAGGTGAAGATTCAATAAACTTGTGTGTGAGATGTTGCATGAACAATGGTGGTGAATGGTCAGTGGCTTTCTTTGTGGGGAGTTTGCACAGTGAAACTAATCATGAATGGATTAGCAGGGTGGTGTTTGTGGGTGGTTTAGTAGTGATTCAAAAGTATTTGAGCATTTAATATCACTTTATCATAGATCATTTGAATTACTCTAATTTCGGTCACTGGACGGAAGAGATCAATGAAAAGTTTCCAAAGTCCAGATCAAGTCAGCAGCTAACTAAATAAGTCATTATTTTGTGGCAGGCCAGTCTTCCTCTTTTCACTAGTTGCTTTCACGGTACCTTGATAGCTTAATCCCTTTGGGGCATAATATTACCTGAATAAATGAAGATGCTTTTCCTGTAATCCCCTTTCTTTTTTTAAGCTAATTACATACTTCTGTTTTCCTTCCTCCTTCCTTTTGTCGGCTTGCCAAGTTAAAAAAACATGCACGATCATCAGAACTGTACCTGTTCTTTGACATTGACCATGACTTCAAAGAAATGGTAAGAGTCAGAGTTTTGCTAGTGAAAAGTAAACAGATGGCCACAGTACACACACTGATTTCGAGGCTTGCTTCAGTGGGCGACTTGACAAACAGTACATCTACAAAACTGCCTCCTTGTTCTGGCACTCGCTTTGTCCACACACCAGCAGCAACAGATGCTTGACGCTGACACTAGTTCGGTTTTTTCCCACATAACTTTGGTCACATACTCTGAGTTGGATTTACTGCGACCTCTCTCTTGTTTCATAATTGTCCCCATCAGCATGGTTGCTACCTTAAAAAGTATTGATAAGCGTGTCTATGTTCAAATCAACTGGAGGTGGGGTGAGTAGGGGGAGGTGTTTGGGAGTGTGTATGTATCTTGGACATGTTCCCAAGCCGAGGATCGTTTTATCACCACCTACATCTAAAAAAGAACCACTATGCTGAAATTGTGCAGTTTGATTAGCTAGGAAGAGCTAAGTGACTTGGCCTATTGCCTCTTGTATGTGTGAAAAGATTACCTTCTAGAAATGTGACCTTTTATCCTCTTTTGCTCAGATACTGGATTTTTCCCTGTGATTTGTAGAGCTGTGTTAATAACATAGAAAATGGCATTCCGTTGTTAGCGGTTGAGATATAAGTGATTACAAAAACATTATCACAAGATAGAACTAGTAAAAATATTCTACTTGCTGAGTTTGCACCATCAGAATTTATTTATACATTTTATGCAAAAATACAGGGTTAATTTTTTTATTCCTTTGACCCTGTGTATCAAATGTGATAAAATATGCTATCCTGCAGCTAAAAGCAGATGGAAAAATAAATTGAAGAACAGCGTTTAACTGTAGTCTTATCCTAGTTCATATAAAAATATTACAAAAATAAAACAGAGACATAACTGGGTCATTGAAATATTCGCTAAGAAAGCCTGCTTACGCAACAAAATTACCCCATTTTCATAACATTCACACACAGAAAAAAAAAGGAAGGATTTTGAAATATAGTAACATGAATTTTGTTTTTAAAATAGTTTATACTCTTTGAAGTCGATCATTCATTGATAATTTTTTTTTTGTTT